>CM055819.1:738572-754353 GCA_029582265.1 Zoroaster sp. YZ-2022
CCTCAAATCCTTGGTAGTAAAACAAGCACTGACATGTATGCACATGCGTTTCTAATCTGTGATACATGTACATGACAGGGACACTCTCTGCATGCATGGAGCAATAAACAAGTGTCCACTGGACCCAAGCATGACCTTGCAATCACTACAACAACATGGATGTGAAGTATGCCTAATAACCTCAATCTTCAAAATCGCTTCACTTTAGCAAAGGGATTTGGGAAGGTTGGGGTTAATGGAATACTAGTTAGCAGTAGCCAATTGAGAATGCATACTGAAGTACTCATCCAAAGATCATTGATAGTGAGCTGTTTAACAAGTGGCCAACTGAGAATGCCAAAAATGCGACTTTTAAATGATGCTATTTTTAATTAGCGGTGGTGAGACTATTTTACATGTAAGCGGTTAGCAGTAGCCAATTGAGGAATGCTGGAAAATTGCTTTAACCCTAACCCTTGAGTATTTTTACTAGAAGGTATCCTGAATCACAAAATCCACCAATTTTGTCACACACAAAATGCTGGTCTGGTCCGTAAATCCATCCAAGTCCGCCAGTGTAGATATTGGACATATCCTGAATCTGCCAAATCTACTAAATTTTTGGTGGGTTTGGTGGATTCAGATACTATCTTCACATGAAAATTTGTATAGTAATGTTTGCTGCATAGAATCCCATAAAAATCTAACACTTCACAGTACATGTAACTATAATCCATCAACCAACATGACCAAGCAGTTAAAAGCTATTGAAATCCTGAATCCATCGAAAAATCATACATGCTCCAATGGGAGGTATCCTGAATCGCATGAAATCTTCCAATACAGGGGGATGGATTTTGATGGATTCAGGAATGAAAAGTTAAGGCAAAACAAAAGGTTGTCTGGTTTCCTGGTAGCTGAGAGGCCACACAAATCAGACATGTTTAAAAATACTTCCAATAGATCCAAAGCAATTTTGGCCCTGGAATTGTACATCGTTTCATAAAGCAAAAAAAGAAAACTAAAAATGCTGTATTGTGCGGGTTCTGAGATGACGCTGGTATGAATGACCAGAAACTAGAACATTGTTGTTACAACCTAACCCCTAGGTATTATTCTGACTGGAACCTTCTCGAACCTAACCCCCTAGGCATTCTGTTAGGAACTCTTCCTGAACTCCCTAACCCCTAGGCATTCTGGCTAGGAACCTTCCTGAATCCTAACCCCCTAGGCATTCTGGCTAGGAACCTCCTGAACCCTAACCCCCTGGGCACTCTGGCTAGGAACCTTCCTGAACCCTAACGCCCTGGGCACTCTGGCTAGGAACCTTCCTGAACCCTAACCCCCTGGGCACTCTGGCTAGGAACCTTCCTGAATCCTAACGCCCTGGGCATTCTGGCTGGAAACTTTCCCTGAACCCCTAACCCCCTATGGGCGCTCTGTTTGGGAACCTTCCTGAACCCTAACCCCAGGGCACTCTTTGGCTAGGAACAGCTTCCTGAATCCTAACCCCTAGGCATTCTGGCTGAACTTCCTGAACCCTAACCCCCTAGGCATTCTGGCTAGGAACCTTCCTGAATCCTAACCCCCTATGTATTCTGGCTAGGAACCTTCCTGAATCCTTCAAACCCATCAGTGCACTTTGGGAAACATGCCCTTATCTTCAAAATGCACCGTGCATTTTCGTTAATCGTTCATATTCAGCACTGATGGCCTGTACTTCTTGCCAGGTAGTAATTTTGTCCCATTTGAAGAGGTGAAAGTACCGGTTTCCAACAGTGCTGAATTTTTCCAAAAAAAAGTGTCCCTTGGAGGATTTTGGACATGGTGTGGTTAGGGCTAATGGATGCTATTTTGGTTAGCAGGAGCCAATTGAGAATGTCAATAATGACTTTAAATGGATGCTATTTTGGCTAGAAGTAGCCGATTGAGTATTCCAGAATGTGGCTCATCTAAGAAAGA
Organism: Zoroaster sp. YZ-2022; assembly: GCA_029582265.1. NCBI lineage: Eukaryota > Metazoa > Echinodermata > Asteroidea > Forcipulatida > Zoroasteridae > Zoroaster > Zoroaster sp. YZ-2022. Next base: position 740,514 of record CM055819.1, read on the forward strand.
ATTATCAATTTACAATGGACGGACGTTGTTGTTACATGTTCTCCTATATTATAGTCTTATGACATGTAATAGTAATAAGTAATAAGGTAGACATTTATAAGGTTCAAGAGTAAGCATTTATTGAGGCTTGACTTCTCCAACAGGTCACATTCATGTACACAACTATTCTAGAACTTTCCATTGTGTCAAAGGTCACTGGGTGTATATCAGTACATGCCTAAAGAGGGCGCTGCACCTTACATCTTTCCTTTCAAAGTTTGAGTCTAGTTCCTTTAAGTATATCAATGAAAATCACAAGTTAAAGAGTCCAATTTAACTTTGGTGAACATCTTAGGATTCCTGAGGTCGGCTTGAGTTCAGTGTATTATTGTCCATTGTAGCATTAGATATAATTAATGACAAAGAACCTTTTATTTTTAATGCAGCTAACGATGGCGCTAACGAAGTGAATCAATTAAATCATGCAACTATTTATTAAAATGATTGTGCTAACAAGTAAAACATGCAACTACATGTATCTCTCTCTCTTTTTTTAAATTTTTTATTTAAATTTTTTTTAAATTTTTTTTTACGTCAAATAAACTCAAATCTGTATTCTATTTTGTTTTGTTTTCTGATCTATACTGTTGATGTTTCTTCTAGTTAGTTTTGTGACTTAAGATAACATAGGCTTAAGTGTTCAGTTGTTTCACATAGTCCTTCAGGTAGGCTGGTGGGCGGATGATTCTTCCTGATCGCGTCATGGTCTGTGTTCTGTTCCCTGATGTATCTGAGGATGTGTTTTCCTCTCTGTTCTGCCGCTGTTGTGTAGGTGTTGTTTCCATGTATCTTCCAGGTCTACTAAAGGCTCAATTGTTGTTCGTAGGTGACGTCTGTTTCGACGATAGCGAGCTCCTCCTCAGTCTCCACCTCATATGAACGTGGCTGTGGAGCTGACTTCACCACTGTAGCTTGCGCCAGTGTTGGTCTGGGGACTGCTTGGTTGAATACGAACAACATCTCCTGAATCTCAGCGATAGCACTGCCTTTGCCGTACGGTTGTAGTACTCTGCTTGTCGTTGTTTGGATTTCTTCATTTGATCCATTACTCCAGTTGGAACTTGGGACTGTAGCAGTTTTGTAGTTGTAGGCAGTGTTGTCCTGGTTCTCCTATTCATCAGCCGCTGTGCTGGGCTAGAGTCAAAGCCTGGAGTAGGAGTATTTCTGAATGCCAGCAGACTTAAGTACGGGTCATTATGTCCGTCTTTGGCTTTCTTGAGAAGAGCCTTTGCTGTCTTAACAGCATTTTCCACTTTGCCATTTGATTGTGGGTAGTGAGGTGACGAAGTGGTGTGTGAATTCCCATATATTGGCAAACTTGGAGAATTCATTTGATGAGTGTGGGCATTGTCAGTCACCAATTCATCCGGTATTCCATAACGAGGAAAATTGTGCCTTCATTTTGTTGATGACTGCTGATGATGTTGTAGAAGATAGGTAGTCTACTTCGATGAAGTTTGAAAGTAGTCTACCATCACAAAATGATGGCGGTCTCCAACACAAAAGATCTGCCCCACTTTGCCCATGGTCTGTTGGGTGTTTCATGATGTAGTATGGGCTCTTTCTGTTGTTTAGTGCCAAGTGATCGACATACATCACATTTTGCTATGTGGTCTTTGACTTCGGAGCTCATACCAGCCAGTATAAGGATTCTCGAGCTCGGCGCAGACAACTATTTTCTCCCAAGTGTGACGAGTGTAGTCGCTCTAACATCTTTTCTCATACTCTTGATACAATGGCGTTCACCCTGAAGAGCAATCCTTCCGATGTGCTGAGCTCATCGTGAATGTGGAAGTATGGTGTTAGAGTTGGGAGATGTTTCTTTTGTTCTGGCCATCCCTTAATTATAACAGTAGTCAACTCTGTTAGTACTGCATCATCTGATGTTCCTGCTTCAGTTTCTCAAGCAGTGGTTTCGCTATCGGCAGATGACTGATCATGTTGACATGCTCAGTTCTCTCTGAGTGGCATCCACTTTGCTCAGGCGAAATGCACGGCTTAGAGTATCAGCCAGGTACATCTTGCTGCCTGGGTGATGAACAATGTGAGCATCATATGTCTGTAGGCGGTACATAAGGCGTTGCAGTCTCTTTGGTGCTTGATGCATATTCTTCTTGACTATCACTTCCAGTGGCTTGTGATCACTTTGAACTGTCACTGCTCGTCCATATGTGTATTGATGGAATCTCTCCAGACCAAATGTCACAGCCAACAGCTCTTTCTCAATTTGGGCATAACGTTGCTCTGCATCTGTCAGAGCTCGACTTGTATAAGCAACAGGCTGGCCATCCTGCATAATCGCTGCCCCTAGCCCTTTCTCGGATGCATCAGCCTGAAGTGTCAGTTCCTTTGTATCATCAAAGTAGCGTAGGACTGGTTCTGAAGTAACCATTTCTTTGATGCGCTGTACAGCTTTCTCGTGAACTTCCATCCAACACCATTCAACTTCTTTCTTTGTCAACTGTCGGAGTGGTTCGCACACTTCACTGAGGTGCGGTAAGAACTTGCTCAAATAGTTAATAAAACCCAGAAAACGTTGTATTCCTGCTACATTAGTGGGTTTTGGCATTTCTTTCCTGCCTTTACCTTGGCGTGATCAGGCTTGAGACCATCACATGTGATCAAGTGGCCCATGAAGGAGACCTCGTTCTTCTTGAACTTGAGCTTTGCTTATTCAATTTAAGCTGTTTCTCTCGGCATCTGTCCATCAATGCTCTCAATTTTGTGTCATGGTCTTTCTCTGCCTCATCTAGAGTTTCTCCTTCTCCAAACACGAGAATGTCATCGGCGATTGTCGTCACGCCACTCAGTCCTTCTAAGGCTTCGTCCAGTCTCCTCTGGAATTCTTCGGGCGCGGAACTGATACCAAATGGCATCCTTTTCCAGCGATACCTTCCAAGGTGTGTTGAAAGTCGTGAGGTAAGAGCTCTGTTCCTCCAGTTCAACATGCCAAAATCCACTTTTGGCGTCTACAACAGTGAAGATTTTGGCTTTGCCCAAGTCGGGCAAGATGTCTTCTATGGTCTTCATCGGGTAGTGGTTTCGCATGATCGCTTTATTTAAATCTTTTGGATCTAAGCAGATTCTCAACTTGTTTGGTTTTCGGACGCAAACCAAACTGGAGACCCATGATGTGGTGTGTCCACGGTCTGATGATTCCTGAATCGACCATCTTGTCCAGCTCAGTTCTAAGCTGGTGTTTCCTTGCTAGTGGAACTCGTCTTGGTGGATGAACAACTGGATTCACTGTTTCATCTAGCACCATTTGTATTTTCCTGGGAGCTTTCCTATTCCTTCGAAAACATCACTGTACTCCTCTGTCAGTTGCTGTGCAGGGTAATGGTGCTGATGAAATCATGTGCATTATCTTCTCATGTTGCACTTTAATCAATCCCATATGTTGGATTGTTGCACTTCAAGAATAGGGTTGACGCCTTCTTCATCAATGATGATAAACTCATCAAAGTTCTCCTGATTCTTTGGGTTTGTAACCCTGAGTGTGCATCTTCCATTGGGTTTCATCCTTGTCTTGTTATACATCACTAGCACGTGACTTGTGGGCTGTAGTTGGATATTAGCAATGTCTATGGCGTCTCGGTGAGGACATTACGTTGCTCCAGTCTAGCTGGAACTTAATTTTTTGACCAAGAATGCACATGTTGGCAAATATACTCTTTGCAGGTGTACTGTTATTCAAAGCATTGATTTCCATGTGCATCAACTGTACAGTGTGCAGTTCATATTCGAATCAGACCAATCATCTGGTTGTTCTGCATCCTCGACGCTGTGTACTTTAGTTTTGAGTCGAGTCTTACACTGAACTTTGAAGTGGTTGCGTCCTCCACACCTCGTACATTCTTTACCAAAGGCAGGGCATTTTATGTTTTGAAATTCGTGTTCTGTACCACAGAATTTACATTTGCCGAAATGTGCATCGACTTTTGGCTCGTTCTGCTCTTGTCTTTGTGTATATTTTCTTCCACTCGGCCTACTGTAATTCTTCTGTGTCTGCTTCTGACGAACAGCATTGACAGTATGCCCATCAATTACAACCATTCTAGTCTTGGACAGTTCGGCTGCTCTGCATATTTTGACACATGTCGCAAGTGTCAGCTCTGTTTCTCTCAGTAATCTCTCCCTGAGCGTAGAATTTTGGATTCCGCATACAACACGGTCACGGATAAGACTATCCGCAATGCGTCAAAATTGCAATTTGCTGCTAACACCTTCAATTCTGTAAGGTAGACATCAAACATCTCACCTGTCTGCTGGTTCCGTGTAAAGAATTTGTATCGGTCAAACGTTTCATTTCTTGGTGGGTTACAGTGGTCTTCAAATGCTTTCAGTGCTGATGACAAATTTTCCGAGGCTGGCTTTATGGTCTGGTATAATTCTCTGCCTTTATTGCCAACCAGGTACAATAACATCTTCACTTTTGTGATGTCATCTTTGTCCCCCATGACCAGATCTATATAGAGTTGAAATTCCTCTTTCCAAAGCTTCCATGCTTGAGTTAAGTTACTGGCCTCTACATCAAATTGTTGGGGTGCCTTTAACGAGTCCATGCTCACAATTTTGCTCTCAGATTCAGTAGTTTGTATGCCCAAATCCTTCCCAGGTACCTTACTCAAAACTGGTTTTAAGGCCAATAAATGAGAGGGTGAAGTAGAACCCATCCCCAGAAAGAAAATGAAATACAAACACCAAATCTATATGTAATGGTTCATGAAGAAAACCTTATGTCATTCACGATGTGAGCGGGTGAGCTGGTGTACTATTTGCACATATAACCCATTAAACAGTCAGAATAGTATAGTGACAGCACTTACGTAACATTAGTAGTACTTGTATTCAATATCCGATGTATGTTGCCTCCATTGACGATACGGCGGCGCTACTTTCATGTCACTATTTCACCACGTTTTGACTCAAGATTGTGTCCTCAAATTCTTCTAAAATGCTTCTCCACTTCTGACACCATGTTACATCATGGAGGAAGGAATGTTCTCCTATATTATAGTCTTATGACATGTAATAGTAATAAGTAATAAGGTAGACATTTATAAGGTTCAAGAGTAAGCATTTATTGAGGCTTGACTTCTCCAACAGGTCACATTCATGTACACAACTATTCTAGAACTTTCCATTGTGTCAAAGGTCACTGGGTGTATATCAGTACATGCCTAAAGAGGGCGCTGCACCTTACAGTTGTGATGAGACGTTAGTGGAGGCACTTGTCCTCATTCTCCTGCTGGATCTACCAATGTCACTCCCTCAAGGATGTATGCTGCCAGTGATTATGACTGGTTGACCCTTCCACCAGAGTCGGAGCCTAGGTCACTGGGTGAAGGGCCCTTCATCTTGAAGACTGCTGAAATTGTGAAGTCATTAGTTCCATCAGAAGGCTATCAACAAACCACTAGTGTCTAGTCAGAATGCAATGTAGGGGTCTGGAGGCTAGCGTGCTTGTAAATAAATATCTGCTATTTGTGTGGAGAAACAGCACTGTCTCTGGTAGAGCCTCTGCTTGTGTTTTGATTGGACGACTCTGTGACTCGGCTCCAACTGCAGTGTCTGAAGTTGATTGGTCGCCACCAAGGCTGTCATTGGAGCAGACATGAATCTCAGCTGGATATCCAATCAGTGATTGGTCATCATTACATATGCAAACAGCATTGGTCAAGGCTAATGTTTTACTGACATGTATAAAAGAAAACATACGCTGTTGCATGAGACATTGAAAACTTCATCAGAATATATTACTCAGTTTTACCATAGGGGAAAATAGGCCCGGTAAATGTTTGTAATTAAATCAAATTAATTGATAAAGATTAACCTAAAACTAACTTGGTGTCATGTTTATGACAGTATCAAATATACCTATTATTTTAAGATACCTTTAAAAAAAATTAAGATTGCATATTTTAAGATCGCTTTTTCACAGTTTTCTCATGACCTGGGTGACTTGAAATTGAATTGAAATATTTACAGGTTTGTTGTTTTTAAATGTTGATCTATAATTTAAAAAGTTTGAAGCGTAATCGGAACAACAGCTTTCCTTGAGTTTTCCAGTTTTCTTGACCTCAAACACATAATGGGCTGTTTGCTAGAGATTCCAAATGATAAAAAAAATATGTCGGAATTACCTGCCTTGTTAAACGGCCAGTGTTGGTGTCGGGTATTTTTCGCACCACCGTGTGAACAGCCGGATCACGCCAACCTTGATGAGCTGATGATAAGATCAGCAACACCCGGCTGTCTTTCCATGCACTGACAATGATGGGACCGTTCTGCCGGACATAAAAATGTTCCCCTACGCAGCCTTGTTTAGTTTGATGATCGTTCTCTGTGAGGGTTGGATGGTACATTTAGCAGTTCCTTGGGTAGTCCCCTACTTGATGATTTTACGGCCCCTGTTAGATATGTTTTTGGGAAAGAAGCGGTTAGCCAGTTGAACAGATGTGTAGAGTTTGTCAGTGAAAATATGGTGATGGCGAGATGGTGTTTAGCCACCCACATGGTGATGTCAATCATTTTTACTGGTCGATCACCATGCGGATGGACCATGAAGTTAAGGATGGCACCCGTTAATGCCTCTGCTATTACGTAAATTTTAAATCAACTTTGATGGGTTTCAGTGACGTACACCCGCCTTGAACCCTCTGTACTTGATCATGGCTTCATCAAGAGAGAGTTCACGGCGAGGGTTATAATGACGGAGGCAGCTGCGTCGGAACCTTGTCCCACAGCGGTTGGAGAGGATAAAGTGGGTGTTTCCTTTTCTTCCAGGTATTCTACGAGCCCTGTCTTTTGATGAGCTCTGGGTCTTTGGCGGGTCATTGCATGCCAGGAACTCATTTAGTGTGTCAAAAGCGGTTTCCTGGACATGGTTGGCCGAGATCTTGCTGTTCCTCAGAGCTGGGTTTGTTGTTGGACCAGTAGTGACGGCGGTTGTCCAATTTGATGACTCCCCATCAAAGATGAATTCCGAACCAGAGCACGGAGTTCATGGATGGTAGTCACCAACTTGTTTGTGGACAACTTGACATTGGTCCCAACGAACAATGGAAGCATGTCAAAGACAGGGGAAAGAACTTAAAAAATAAAACAAAGGGGAACTCCGACCTCCGAAAAGTCCGGACCAAGTGGCCGTTTCCCTAAAGAGTGCGTGGATGTAATTGTCCGGGACAATGTTCTTCGTCCAGCCGTCACTATCTGGAGGACAGTCTGGATTTGGTATACAGGCGAGCGGATCAGGATCATTGTCCGACTCTGGCTCCACTCACGCTTAGGTTTACGATGAGGATGCAGTGACTTAACGTCGCTTTTTGGTCAGAGAGGTGGCTCCGGTATGTCACTACACTCCATTGTATTTCCTCATCACTATCCTCCTCCCTCGACATCAGTATTCCCCTCACGAACAATATCATCTTCATCCTCCTCAACATCAGTATCTTCATCCTCCTCAACATCAGCATGTCGTCCCCCCCCTCATCATCAGTATCTCCCTCCTCACCCTCCACAAAACTGCTTGTCCCAACCAACCTCACCCACACTACTGTTATCTTTACTGCAGGTGTAGCCATTTCTTTATGAAGGTACTCCTCTCCCTCACTGTCCTCAGACGAAACTCACCACAGCCCTGTGTTCGCCCCAAATGAACACCACTTTCCCTTGCTAGCTAATGCATAGGCAGAGCATGGCTCATTCCTCCTCCTCTCAGCATTGGCCCTTCTTTCACAAAAACCCTTATCAGACTCTTATCCAGCTTGCCCTTGCCCTTGCCCTTGCCCTTGCCCATGCCCATGGCGCTCCTCCCCTCCCTCGCTCCTCCACTCGCCTTCCTCCCTTGCTCCCTTGCCCCTTTGCCTTTCTTCCTTGCTCCCCTTCTCCCTCGAGATCTCTCCCCTGCTCCTGCTCCTCCTCCACCGCCTTCCTTTCCTTGCTCCTCCTGTCCTCCCTCGCTCCGTCTTTCTTGCCTTCCTTCCTTGCTCCCTCCTTCCTCGCTTCCGCTCAGTCTTTTCTTGCCCTTTCTCCCTTGCTCGCTTCGTGGTCCCCTTCCTCTCTTGCTCCTTCTCCCTCCATTGCTTATCCTCCCCTACCTTCCTTCCCTTGCTCCTCCTTCCTCGGCTTTCTCCCTTCTCCTCCTCCTCTCTGCTTTATACTCCCTTCCTCAGCTTTTTGCCATTTGCAGGACTTTGAGATGAAAATCCTCTTTCCTCGACGGACAAAAGATTGTTGTAATTGCAACACTTCTCTGGTGGTCATACTTGATATGTAGTCACTTTATGACTGAGGGACGATGTAGCAGTTTTCACTCATGTTTATAGTCAAAATGTTGAAAAGTATTATATAATATTATATAATATTATATAATATGACATATATAATATTATATAATCTACTTTTGTTATTGCTCCAATACAAGTACTTTATTCAAATTTAACTGTAGAAAATACACTATTTAAAAACAAATGTAAACTTACCTCAAAATAAATGAAAGTAGCTATTGAATTTTGATCTTTGACCTTTCTAGCCTTGATTACTATTTCAGATGTCCCTTTGTTTATGGCATACAGTACCACATGTAACACATGTCCTCATGGAAACTTACATTGTTATTATTATGATTGTACCCTAAGCTAAGTGGAAGAGTAACCAGAGACTTTCTGACCTTATAACTGTTCAGCCCAAAACAAAAAAGGTGCCAGTATATGGTGAAATCAACCAAGAAAATTTGTTCTAACCTGCCATTGAACTCACTCAAAATCAACCAAGAAAAATTTTCTGACCTGCCCAAACTCCTCCAAAATCAACCAACGTTACATTGGAGGCCATCCTGCCAAACTCCTCCACAAAAAATCAACCAAGAAAAATTTCCCTAACCTGCCAAACTCCTCCAAAATCAACGGATTGTTCTATTTTTGTGTGGTGCCCACTGCCTAAATCCTCCAAAAATCAACGTTTATTTCTACATGTATTTTGTGTTGGTGCCCACTGCCCTAAATCCTCCAAAATCAACCGGTGTTCTGTGTATTTTGTGGTGCCCACTGCCTAAATCCTCCAAAATCAACGATTCGTTCACTACATGTTATTTTTGTGTGGTGCCACTGCCAACTCCTCCACAAAATCAACCAACGTTACATTGGGCCCATCCTGCAAAGCTCCTCCAAAATCAACCAAGACAAATTTTCTAACCTGCCAAACTCACTCCAAAATCAGCAACCAACGTTACATTGGGCCATCCTGCTTAAACTCCTCCAAAATCAACCAAGGAAGAATTTCTAACCTGCAAAATCACTCCAAAATCAACCAAAAAAAATTTCTAACCTGCCAAAAATCAACCAGGAATCAACCAAAGCCTCCGGGTTGATTTTGGTTGGTGATTGAAGTTAAAGGTGTTAGGGATGAGCATGGATGATGCGGTTACCTTGTGTTTTCAGGGGTGGTACAATTGCTGGTGGTATGATTGCTCCAACCCCTGGAAAAGCATGTGCAAAAGCCATGGCATGTACATGTACAGAAGGGCTTGTAACGTTGTTTGCTAACGGTGAGGACGTAATGGGAACAAATCTCTTAGTCTTATGGCTTGACAACGTTTCTAAGCGTTTCCTTAACCCATATCCGCCTAACCATGTAAACCACACAAAAGAGGGCTTTGTATGTTGCCTAAGCCCGCACAGAGATACATTGCTTTTGCACACAATCCAGAAAGATTCCTTATTTAGAGAATATTACAATCACTGACACAGACACATTATATACTGATGGAAGAGGGAGATAATGCACTTTATTATGATGTCAGACTTTGTCTAATTTCATATCTATAATCATGAAATACGGTCATCGTTGAACGTAGTAAATGGAAAAATTTAATTATTGAACAGATGAAAACTTTGCTTATTGAGGGTATATAAAATACTAAACTTAGACCAAATTTGTCAAAACAACCACAGGTGGAAAAGAGTGTTTCCTAAGCTTCAGAAATGATACATAATTTGTCAAGAAAGAAATATGCATGTGTTGAGTAACTCATCAATATGCAATATGAACGTAAAATAACAAAAATGCAGAATTATGCTATGTGCATTGAAGCATTATTTACAAACACGCATTCCTTGCATGACACATGTCTCAGGTTGAGAAAGACCAAGGAGTTACAATAAACAAACAATAAGCTAGATACTAAGTTGCCTGACCACAATAATAAGGCCTCATAAAAAAGGGTGACAAAATATGAACATCATTTTCATTGATACATATATAAATAGTTTGTATTCATTTGAAATCCAAGAAACATTTATGTACATGTACATGTACTGTGGTTGTAAAAAGGATTTCATAGTATGAGTTTCATGAACGGCATGTGACTAAAGTTAAATGATTGTCAACCGCATGTCAAATGAGTTGAAATCAAGGAAAACATGGTCTTATTTTACATGTCAATCTGCACAAAAAATATTATCCAAAATCATAAATAGAGATAGAATACATAAAAGCACGAATGCATATTTTAGAGAGTTCAAACAAAAAATATACGTCATTTGTTATGTTTTCACTATGTAATACATGTATTGCATGTACATGAATATCTACATGTAACTTACACAATTGAACATGTACGATATACATGCTATAGCCCTAGTTTTGGTTATTTGACATCAGTGGTTTCCTTATATTTACTTGTACATGATTCCAAAAATTGTTTGAAATCATTTTTTCATTCTTTTGATTTGTTGTTTTCAAAGATTGTTTACAATTATCTTCACGTGCCAGATCAGTTTTGAGTTTTTGCGAGACTTTGTCCTTTCCGTTTTATTTGGATCATTGAACACTAATTTGTCCATGTAGTTGAAGCAATGGCTGAAACATGGCTGTGGATGGGCACATCCCGTATGTTACAAATTCCACATATGTAATAATGGTATCGTTACACGCTGTTCATAGAACCTTACATGTTACTAGAAGTGGCCATCTTTACTGGGGCATGGTTCAAATTTCAGTGATTAAATCTTTGGTGGTCATCCAGAATGGGAACATGTCGACGACCTTTCGATTATGTTCTTCCACCGATCATGCTGGTCGCATAGAGCCATCGCCCGAAAATCATGCAGTTCCGTTTTTCTGTTGTTTGGTATGCTTATGTACATAATGCAGATCGTTCAAAATCGCAATATCCATCATATACCCCATGACTTTGTAATGATACCATTTTAGGCTTTTTGTTTGTCGTTTTATAGCACACAATTTTCTTATCTGCTAAATCAACACTTCACCCATGTACTTATTGTACAAGCCAACAATAATGGGCGATGGCATTGAAGACATTGATTTTTCCCATTTGCCATCCTTCTTCACCACCATACGACTGACGGTTCACATTCATTTTTAGATTGGCACTGTCGATAACATGTAACACATTTTTAGTGTCTTTCCAAGTTACACAATACATATTGTCACTTTGTTCTGTAGAAGGACTGCAGCCACGGTTTCAATTTCTTCACAAGTTCTTTCTTCTTGCAGCCCGGTGTCACCACGGCAGCCATTTCCGATTCTCTCGTAAAGTGCCAACATGCCATACATCCATGCGCATAACAAAGCTTGGTGTACAGGTCGGCCGGATGTGTAGAGAATTATCTGTAAAGATAATGTGTCGCTTACCCTTGATTATGGTTGTGCAGATCCAAGTACAACTTTAGCAGGTGTTTGTCTCTAACCTCCACTCTTGCCTTCATATAATTCGGCATTCAATATGTATGGCATCGGACGCTGATTCAGCAAGCGCGAATACTTTCAGCCCCCCAACGTGTCAGACTTGTTTTTCATGAACTGCCTGGCAGGCATCCTTGCCTTGCGCCTTTGATCATGCTTTCTCATCAATAGCCAAGCCGATTGATTAGGATGATAGGCGGCTTGAAACCTGGGGCGAGGTATGTAAAATATACCCGTATCTTGCTTAGAATTTATCGTATCCTGCAAGTTCACGATCGGGTTACAACAGTACTCTCATCCAACAAAGTGAATGTACACGTCAGATCTGCAAAAAGCGGTCGCGTGGAAATACTTCTGCAAAACCTTCTGTTCTTCGTGAGTTTGTGTCGAGAACTCCAGTATTTACGGATATGTCCCCCTTCAGTTGAGTAAGCCCCATTCCAATGACCACACCTAACCATGCTATCATTTCATCCCGCGTTACATCTTGCCATTTCATTTTGTTGTTTATTTGGGAGAATTTCAGCGATTTTTTCCGGAAGTTCATGTTTGTGAAGTTCACAACTTTATCCACAAATTCTTCCGTGAAAAGAATTTTGAAAGTCTCTAGTTCGCTTTTACCGGAGTGGTCGTCATGTGGTCCAGAGTTGTGAGTCCCTGTAGAACCTCTTTGGGACTTTGTTAGGTAAGTTGGTCAGTCCATTGACAGGGTGGAGTTTGAAATGTGGCGATAGTCCTGGCGTCGGTCCTGCTGGCGATCACCGATCGTCGTGGTCTTCCCGGCGCAGGCTGTACTTGAAGTGGCCTCTGATCGTTAGAGTCACTGTCTTCAGCAGATTCAGAGGGCATTGACTCATCAGAGTCATCGGTATTGGCAAAGTATGTGTTTGCTGTTGCTGTGTACATCTGTGTGGCCAGGGGCAGTGTTTGATGATGTGCTAGGAACGTTCGAAAGATCAACACTGGAGTCATCATGTCCCATGATGGTCATCATCGTTGTATCATGACTGTCGCTTGCAGTTGCAGGTACAAATTCATCTGATTCCGAGTCATCAAATCCACCATCTTCGAGCTTGGTGTCATCAAATAAATCAGCATTTGTCACTGATTCACCATTATTTAGTCTATCTGCTATGCTTACGTTTCTTTGATTTCTTTTTGATGATCACGTCTGACAATGTTCAGTGTGGAATTGCATCCAGACTTTCAGAGTCAGAGTCAGAAGAATCAAAGTCACCGAATAAACCATCAATCCAGTGACAATGTAGTACTAGTAGGCCTATACAAATTTACAAGATATGTCTAGAAAGTAATGGGTTGAATTTTCGGGAAAGCCAACAAAATAAAATAAAATGTTCAACTCAGTACTCTCCTGCTAGTCTTATGCCCGATGTGCGTACAAGTCTGATTACCAATACATGTACACGTATCACGATTTCCTTACAATGCAATGTTCTGACGATTCTTGTCAGCAGAAAAGCAGGCAAAATTCCTCTTCAAAACTGTCAAAATCTTTGGAAAGAAAATCCCGGAAGGGTTGCTGTTGACGCACGGCGTTGTTGACCTCTTCCGGTGAAAATGTTGATCTTCAAAAGCGTGGTTTTAGGCAAAAGATTCATCATAACTGAAGCATTCCGTTAGTAAAAATGGCGGACAAAAGCGTTCCATGAAGCTAAGGATTGTGGGATATGTATCTGTGCTAAAAATAGCCCGAAGGGGCTTCACAAGACGTCATTGAGCTGGACAAAAACACGGTACGGAAAATCACGTAGGTCGGCGTTTGTAGCGTTTTACATATCTACGGATTATCACGTAGATCGGCGGATATGGGTTAAAGTTTCTGAAACTTATTTTAAATTAAACAAAATTATCATCACTGCATTTGCGGTTGAAAATTGAAACGCCTTCGTATCAGAGACGCAACGAAGTTTGAATAGACCGTATGTTTAATTTTTCTGTAATCCTTATGTTTTTATTTGAATCTCTTGGAACCGGTTCCGACTCCGGAGACCGGGTTTTAGAACCGAACCGGTTCCAGAAATACTATATTCTGGCTAGGAACCTTCCTGAACCCTAACCCCTTGGTATT